>JAZHYW010005668.1:0-47249 GCA_037355805.1 Ixodes ricinus
GGTCCGCCTGAACAAGAATAATCACTGATTGTTGGGCTGGCTATCGCAAGCTTGCAGATGACGCTCGCTTCACGCACCTCACCGTTAACCACAAGCTGCACTTTGTCGACCCGAACACTGGTGCGCACACCAATACGGTGGAGGGCACCTGGGCCCACGTCAAAAACTGTCTTCCATCTGGACGGCGCGAGAGCCACCATTTCACTGGTCACCTTGCAAAGTTCATGTTTTGGAGGAGAGAGAAGGCGCGCGGAAACACTGATAGATTCCAGTCGTTCGTCGCCGCGGCCGCCAAAATCTACAGCCCCGACGCAGACAGGGACCTTCCCTATAGTGCGGAGGATGAGGATTCTGACGGCCCCGGTGACTTCGAGTGATCCGCTGCGCTGAGCCCGTCGCCCGCCTGCGTGCATAAAGACGACTTATGCGCCAACCGCTCGTCAAGTGCTCGTTACGTCAGTTATAGGTTCTGGTAGCGGTCTAAACGGCCCTTTTCAGGGCCCCCATATTTTGCAAACGGAGCTGTGTTCTGTACGCGGCACCCCGTGTCTCTGTAAAAAGTTCACAGGAAAGATCCAGCAAAGGTATGTGGTCCCCAACTTGGATATCGCGTGTTATGATTCAAATAAAAATTGTTCTTGCTTATTTCGCGCCTTTGATCCCAATAAATGCCGCCGTTGTAGTCGTCTCGCGGTGCTGTTGCTCGCCTATTCGCCGTCGGCGTGCCTCAGCGTCGTCGTCTTTGCTAGCGGCGCATCGGCGAAAGCAGCCTTTGATCCCAATAAATGCCGCCGTTGTAGTCGTCTCGCGGTGCTGTTGCTCGCCTATTCGCCGTCGGCGTGCCTCAGCGTCGTCGTCTTTGCTAGCGGCGCATCGGCGAAAGCAGCCTTTGATCCCAATAAATGCCGCCGTTGTAGTCGTCTCGCGGTGCTGTTGCTCGCCTATTCGCCGTCGGCGTGCCTCAGCGTCGTCGTCTTTGCTACGCGCGAACGCTATCGGCGAGACGCAGCCTTTGATCCCAATAAATGCCGCCGTTGTAGTCGTCTCGCGGTGCTGTGCTCGCCTATTCGCCGTCGGCGTGCCTCAGCGTCGTCGTCTTTGCTAGCGGCGCATCGGCGAAAGCAGCCTTTGATCCCAATAAATGCCGCCGTTGTAGTCGTCTCGCGGTGCTGTTGCTCGCCTATTCGCCGTCGGCGTGCCTCAGCGTCGTCGTCTTTGCTAGCGGCGCATCGGCGAAAGCAGCCTTTGATCCCAATAAATGCCGCCGTTGTAGTCGTCTCGCGGTGCTGTTGCTCGCCTATTCGCCGTCGGCGTGTCTCAGCTTCGTCGTCTTTGCTTGCGGCGCGGCGGCGGAGGCGGTTGATCTGACATACCGCGTTCGGCTTTGGCTAGCAGACGGCGTTCGTTAAATGGCGTCAGCTGTTGCTGGCTTCACGCGGCGGTAGCGTGCGTGCTTCCATTCATTCGGCGTTCGTTGCCATGGTGACGGCGAGGAACGCAGACGAACTATCATGTTGCGGAAGAACGCTGCGGCGCAGCGATACCAGGTGCGTTCTAAGGCCCTTCCCGCATGCTTTTCAATGGGCGGAAGGCGAACAAAAAGAGTTCGAAATAAGGACTTAACGCAGAATGCTGCATTTCTCCAGCGCCTCATAATTTGACGAGCCTTACACGAAAAACGCGTTTTTTTGGCCATCCCGCGTCCTGTTTTTTTATCCGTAACATGGGTCTAAAGTATCAAACTGCCCTGTGTTTTGCCAGCTTCCGCATTTTCCTATTCTTTTGTTTGTCTTGCTCTGTTCTGTTGCCTTTCACGTGGCATCGAGGCGATGCCGCTTCAAAGGGGAACGTAATGCCACGCGCGTCGGCAAGCAAGCGCGTGCGTGGCCGAGTGGTTACCGCGCTTAACTTTCGTGCGGACGTCCAGGGTTCGATTCCCGGGGGCTCCGCGAATTTTGTTTATACTTTCAGTTTATTATACTGGTGAATTCGACAACGTTATTGTTTAATCTAGACCCGAAAGTTCTACGCGTCGAACCTTCCACGCCGATTATTCCAGAAGCCCACGCGTGTACAAAAGAGGCTTCTGCGTGGCGAGCCAAAGTCAGTTTTCGCCCCAGCGTTCGATTCTGCTCTTTCGTCGATTTCGACGCCCGCGACGCTCTGCTGTTATCTTTATTTCCTTCTTTATTTTTGGGCACAAGTTCGCCCCCATTAAACGTTTCAGTTTTCCAGTTATTCTTTTGTTTCCTCGCCTGTTCATTCGTGACAATATCACGGTAGTTCGATTCAGCGAGTTTGCACTGAAATAGCTGCTCGGTTGGATCATTATCAGGAACAAGGCTCGGGATTCTTTCTTGTCGGGATCAAAGTTTGTACTCTTGGGACGATTCCTTCCTCCGACCGTTGGTTGCGGACCTTTTTTTTTCTCTGCCGAAGCAACTTGTCCAAAAAAGCAAGGCCACGTCAGTGAGCGTCTTCGCGAATCTGAACGGGACATGTGCTTTGTCTTTGTGGTGCTTTGCATCCTGCAAACGGGGCTTACAGAGAAAGAGCATCCTCGTATCGTGAACATATGCATGCAATTATCTGTTTCCGAAAATGTACCCTGTAACCTTCCCCCAAGACGTTCAGGCTTTTGAGCGTAAAAATTGTGTCTCAGTGAACGTGTTTGGTTATGAGAGCGAGAAAAATCTACCCCCTGAAGGTAGTTGATGACGCTAGTTGGACCAGCATGTCGATCTTCTCCTTGTTGAGAACCATTTTCTGGGCATTACAAACTTTGCGAGGCTTTTTTCAAATGCCAAAAGCCTACGCTTTCGTTGTAAGAGGTGTCTAACCGGGTTTCAGAGGCAAAAAAAAACCCTATCTGACCATTTCTCAATGTGCAGGGACAAGAAGCCGGGCAAAACCGTCTTCCCAAACAAGGGTGACGAACTGTATACACTTTCGGAGTACGCATGTCATGGAAGAGTTCCCCTTTTATTGCGTTTACGACTTTGAAGCGATTCTGGAACCAACTCAGTCGACGGGCAATGTTTTTGCGAGAATCACGTCCCCAGCTCTTTCTGTCTTCTCGTCATCCGCTCGAACGATTCGTCCATTGTTGAGGAGGAATACCTATATCGCAGACCCGACTGCGTAGAAAGATTCATTTTGATTCTCAACTTTCTAGCGAAGGAAATCCCCCGATTGATCAGGTCGAATGAAGTGCCTCTTCAAAATGACTCGAGAAAACGAGGCTTCCCACGCGGACTCTTCCCGCTGTGGCATTTGCAACGAAAGCTTTAGCAAGAAAATGAAAACTCGCGACCACATGACGGGAGAGTATAGGCGGGCGCTTTGCTCCAACCTAAACCGTCGAATCAACAAACATACCGTTCCACTCATAGCGCATAACCATTCGTATACGACCTCAGTTTCTTTCTAGGCAAGCTTAATTTGTTCGAGTCCAAGGATATTAACGTACTCGCGGAATCTCGTGTCAGAATTTTAAATTGTTAGAGATAGGCAACCGTAGCTTTATTGACAGCCTCGCATTTCTTAACGCAAGCCTGGAGACGCTCGTGCAAAATCTCCACTCTAAGGGCACAGAGCATTTTTGTTGCCTTCGGCAGTCCTTTCCCGAGCATGTCGACCTCCTTGCCCACAAAGGAGTGTTTTGTTATAATTTCATTACAAGCTTTGAGAGTTACGAGGGTCAAAGCCTCCCGCCACGAGAGGCCTTTTTTTAACAAGTTGACTGGGAACGGGTTGAAAAGATTGCTCTGAATCCGTTCGACAACAAGCGATACATTTGCAGCGACGGGATTACGACGTTTCCCGTTTGGACACAAGAGCGTTTTAGGAAGCGAGCGATATGCCTCCTCACCACACGCCATGTAAATATTTTGGACTGTGACGCAGTTGCTCGCGTTTCCCACCGCGGTGTGTGTTGAAAACTTCTTGTGTACATTTTTGTATAATCCGCCAGTGTACGGAAGCCGGAGTCTATCTCTCTTCTCGTCTCACACCCTGACCTTGTAAATATATTTTTGGCTTGTATCGCGCGCGTTGCTTTGTTATTCAACCACTTTTTTTTTGCCTCGGATGTCTTTTGATACTGCTTGTGTTGTACATTTTTGTGTAAAGTGTTTCCAGTGGTTTCACGTGTCGCGTAGAGTGATTTTAAAAGTCGTATCTGTATCTATAAGTGTGCGTGTTTTTTAGAGCGAATGATAATAAAAAAACATGAAACATCATATCTGTCTCGTCTTTAGCGCGTATGGATGCGACCACGCTCCGATCCATTTCCCACAACACGCTCCGTTCGGCAGCTGCAGATGACGCTAAAATTAGCGAGAGATGACGTGATCGCGATAGAGTTGACGCCATCTACCAAGCTGGCGCTAAAATTATCGAGAAAATGTCGCGGGATAATGGTTCACGCCAGCTAAGAGATTCAGGTGCGCGCCACCCTCAAAATTAGGTATATACAGCTTACCATGTGCGGGAAGCGCAAGGCAGGGTAACTTCAATGCTTTACGCTGGGCCAAGATGTATAGCACGGCCTGTGAACTTCAAACTTTTCCACAGTCAAAATTTAGCGGTATCCAGCTGCAGGCTAGGGGAACCTTCAGATGAGCCACAAATTTAGCGGGATCGAAGCTTTTACCATCAGATGTCAGCAATTTTTTGGCGACTTCAAATTTCCAACACTAGATGGTGTCTATTCAAAAACAAATCACTGGGTCCAGCGCGGTCTTTAAGTTTCAAGACTGGCCCACCGTTTAGCAGGTCCACTTCAAAGATTTACGCTGGACCAAGATTTAACACGGTCCGCCAGCTTCAAAGTTTAACCCTCACCTCACCCCCAATTTTGCGGCTGATGCTAATTGGACAGTCACATGATTTCCAAAGTTTATAGCGAGTCGAAGCTTTTACCACCAGACGGCAGCCAATTTGAATGAGGACCACACTTCACAGTCTGAACACTAGATGACGCCTATCCCCAAATTTCACTGCGTCTTTGGAAAGTATTTTTTTCTTTTTAACGAGCTGGCCCCAAATTTTGACGGGGTCGCTTTAAAACTTTACGCAGTAACAACATCAATCACGGCCCGCGAGGTTCAAAATTCTACAGTCATTTCAAGCCCAATGTAGCGGGACCCAGCTGCTGCTGCTATTTGGGACCGTCACATGACGCCGAAATCCATCGGGTCGAAGACCCCAAATGCTAAAGGGTCGCCTCGAGGCTACGAGTTCGCGAACACCGCTTGAATCGCGCGCGCGCGCGCGAAATCACGTGATAGGAAGACGAGCAACGTTAACGCCCAGCGACGTCACACGACCTCCGTCACATGACCTGCGGCAATGACGCATCCCCGTTTTTTAACCGTATTACAAAAGCCAAGTGGCAGCAGAAACACGTGATGTGAATTGCCCACGCGGACAACGCGGACAACTTTTCAGCACCAGATGGCGCAAGGTCAGACCCACGACGCAAGATGTCACTCATGTCCTAACAACAAAGACGCTTAGCAACAAAAGACACGCGCCATCTATGAACCGAGGTGTCAACTGCGCAGCGATTCAAATATCAGGTGACCTTGGTCACATGACCCACCGGGAAAACACGCGACAATGCATTTCGCGTCACTCGGCGACATATCTGTGTCGTCATCGTGACAGTGCATTTTCCCGCCTGACAGATGACTCAATAATCTTGAACCCTTCCGTCATCCTTGTAGCGCCCTCCGGTGAATTACTCAGCAATTCCGTTACAAAATCCAAGCGTTGCGAACGCTCTAACACGTGGTCTGAATTGCGCGGAGCCCTTTTAGCGATTAAAATGCATTTACCGCGCAGCGATTCAAATAATGTCACGTGACCGTCATGTGACCGCAGCGCAGCGCCCTCCCTCGGATGCAGCACGAACCCTGTGCGACATCACGTTGAGCGCCATCTCTCGGATGCAGCTCAAACCCGGTGCGACATCAGCTGAGCGCCATCTGTCGTACGCAGCTCGAACCCTGTGCGACATCACGTGGTTGTTATCATGAATTGCACACACCCGAACAACTAACACAAGTTAAGCGGTCTGTACCCAAGGTCGACAGGTCGACTCCCAGTCGCCCGCGCAGCCTTTTTAATCGAAAAAAATGCATTTACCGCGCAGCGATTCAAATCACGTCACCATCATGTGACCGGAGCGCAGCGCCCTCCTCGGATGCAACACAAACCCTGTGCGCATCACGTGAGCGCCATCTGTCGCATGCAGCTCGAACCCTGTGCGACATCACGTGGTTGTTATCATTGCACACACACAGAACAACTAACACAAGTTAAGCGGTCCGGGAAGCATTGTGCTCGTAGCTCAGGGGATAGAGCGTCGGGCTGCTGTACCCAAGGTGGCGAGGTCGAGTCCCCGTCGCCCGCAGAGCCTTTTTAATCGAATAAAATGGGCACTTACGCGCCCAGCGATTCAAATAATGTCACGTGACGGACACGTGGCGCTGTGCTGCGTCATGTGACCGCAGCGCAGCGCCCTCCTCGGATGCAGCACAAACCCTGTGCGACATCACGTGAGCGCCATCTGTCGGACGCAGCTCGAACCCATCACACGTAAGACGCCCTTAGCGTGTGACATCACGGGGTTGTTATCAGGTGATGACCACAACACCTGGCTTGTGGTCTGAGGTTTGCGGTTTGAGGTCTGAGGTTTGCGGTTTGAGGTTTGAGGTAAGTGGCACGCTTCTGGCACGCGCCTGACACGTGACCTCACACCTATACCGAGCACGTGACGCGAGGGCGGGACCTCGCTGAGCTCCGATTGGTCACTGGATAATGCCCTGTGGGCGGGGCCATCGATGCCCACGGCCTGTCATTGGTCACTGGGATGGGAGAGAGGGAAAGGGCCCCGCCCTACTGCGCTGTGATTGGTCGGATCGGGTTAGGCTCCGCCCTCCTGCGCTGTGATTGGTCGGATCGGGTTAGGCCCCGCCCTCCTGCGCTCTGATTGGTCGCTGTGCAAACTGGTACACTTATTCTACTACCGAGGGCTCATGAAAATAATCCAATATGCATGGACATGCAGAGATACGGAAGAGCAGGCGCGTCAAGAGTGGCCACGCTCCGTGACGACAGCATTTGGCAGCCCTGAACAGGGCCTTTGTTAGAGTATTGTAATAAATAATCCGTACGCTTTACGGAAAGGTCTGAGTTCGTTCCGTAAAGTGTTGTGCGGTCAGTTCTAGGCAGGGCACTACGGCTCTAACTCAATTGGAACCAGGGCTTTGACGTGGCCACCTAGGCGCCTAGTGCAGAGGCCAAGCCTGGTCACGTACTCTCCGAATGCAGCAGCTCGCATCTTGTCCGTGATGAGAGCGAACGCTGCCTCGATGCGTTGCTTTAAGGCGTCGGGTGTGTGGATGCAGTCCCTTCTACGCCTGGGACTTCACAAAACCCCGAACAAAAAAGTCGCATATCGTGAGGTCTGGCGGTAGGGGCGGCATATTCGACGATGCCCGACCCATCCAGCGTCCTGGGAAGGTGTTGTCCAGCCAGTGCCTTACACTCGTCGACCAGTAGGGTGGCGCACCATCCTGCATAAAAATGCATACGTTCCGCCGCATGCAGCGCTTGAACTCGGGAAGGAACTGATCCTGCATCGTCTTCTGGTAGGTGCTTCCAGTTACGTTGTCGTTGAAGAAAAAGGGGCCAACGACGCCCTCTCTTCAGATTCCGCACCAAACTGTTACCTTCGGCGACTGCAAAGCTTTCTCGAGCGTCCAGGGCTGATTTCTCAAACTCCGATAGCGGCAGTTCTGTGTGTTCACCTGCCCGTCCAGGTGAAATGTCGCCTCATCACTAAACAACAGAAACTGCAGATGTGATATGGATCTTGTGCAATCCTGAGGAGCTCGTCTCGGCAAAAGTCGACCCGCTTCTCCTAGTCTCCGGGCAACAACTGCATGAATCAGAACAAGCTTGTACGGGCGCATCTCGCCGATAGCATTCTGCACGGTGTGATTGGATACTCCGAACAAACGCGCGGCTCTTCGCAGAG
Organism: Ixodes ricinus; assembly: GCA_037355805.1. Classification (NCBI taxonomy): domain Eukaryota; kingdom Metazoa; phylum Arthropoda; class Arachnida; order Ixodida; family Ixodidae; genus Ixodes; species Ixodes ricinus. The sequence goes on from JAZHYW010005668.1 coordinate 8,048, forward strand.
ACAAGTGGGGATCTGCCTCGAAGGCCCCATCAATGGCAATGCGCAAAAATCTTTTTTTTTTTTTTTGAAGAGGAACGTGGAGGTTGTGTTTTTGTTCTTGACGGTACATCTTCTGCAAAGCGCCGGGCCCACATCCAGATCACCGACTTCAAAGACGACCGTAAGTAGTACTCCGAAAAAACTTGAGCTTTACCTTTTGAAGCTTCTCAGTTCGGTGTACCAGAGTACGACCTGACTTCGTTGCTTAAGCGTTGATTGCCGCATTAGGAACATACTTGGTTAGTGATTCAATTACAGAAATTGAATTACTGTAATTTAATTACTTTTCTTGACTATTCGTGGTTCTACTTATTTACTTTCGGCTAAAAGGAAATGTATTTGTAATTTAATCACTTTCTGGCATCAGTAATTGTAAAATTTCAGCCACAACTTACCTTTACTTTTGCAAGACTTTGCGGCGCCAACGGAAACTCTGAAAGCCTCAGCGCTCGTCACGAGCGCTCTAGTGCTCGGTGACACATTCGCACGCACAGACACGCACACACAACAAAAATAGCGTCACTTTTTTTTTTTTGAGCCTATTCTTAACGGCATTGTGTAGCGCCGCCTGCGGCGCGAGAAGAAAGCAGCCGCGTAAGCATGTTAAAATATTGAAAGGAAAAAGATTGAGCTTCAGCTTTCAGCGGAAGTTGGGAATTTAGATTGTCTACGAAGTTTTTTTCGTTTTTTTTTTACATTTTTTTAAGTCCGTTTTTCAGTACTGTCTCATATTTGTATCTTTATATTATTTTCAAGTTTATTTCCTATTGGTTTTATTTTGGATAACTTGGGTTAGCATTTTGGAGACTGACCTCGCACCTGTGAGTATTGTCACCGTTGATTCGGCAGCCCCGATTCGGTTCCTATAAACTTCTGAGCAATTATAATTTCAACTCAATGTAAATAATTTGCAATAACATGATGTTTGTATGTGAATGTGGTCGTATTTGCGCGTGAGGATTTTAGTTTCATATTAACACTTGTAAAATATTAATAAATATGACTAATCGTCGCATTTTTATTTGCCTGGCTAACAAAAGTCTGTCAACCCAATTTTCTCTTTAGCGATCTGGCGTCTTCCAGCATATCAACTAATTTATTATTATTTATTAAAAATATGAGACCGTAGTACTTCATGGTCCCGAACTGTCAAGTTCTATCATGAATTTAACAAAATTCATAAAAGGAAAGTACAATACGTGAGATTTTTAAGCCTCCTCCAAAAAATTGGGGCAAGAAATGAACAAATGTGTTACATTCTATACAACTCGTTAAAGTAATGTGGCCCAAGCCGGGTCACTCCCAGAAATAAGTAATTGTAAAGTAATTGTATTGCTTTTTAAAAGTAATTTGTAATTGTAATTAAAATGCAATTAAATGCAAAGGTGCAAGCGAGGTGGACAAGAATGACGAAAATGATCTTGGAGAGGCCCCGGGTTCGATACCCGGACCAGGCAGAGTTTTTCGGTCGCGCACCAGTCTTGGGAGATTTCTGTTTGTCCTTTGTACCCCTTGTTCCCCTTCTCCGGGGATTATTTTCGTCATTGTAATTGTAATTTATTACTTTCACGCAGGAATTGTACTTTAACTACTTCTGAAGCAAAGTTTTTTGCTTCAAAATGTAATTGTAAATACCAGTTGGTAATAATATAAAACTAAATATGAACACTCAATTCAAGTGCGCGTAGATGACTCTAGGCAATCGTGAAGGCAGAGCAGACGCCGTCTGCTTCACTATTTATCCAAAAACCTTTGCATAAAAAAAAACCGAGTGACTACATTTTCAGATATTTTCTTTAGTTTTGTTTCCTTCTATTAATAACCTACAAAGTTGGGGGCAAGGAAACGATACTTTTGTCAGGTATTTTATCTTTGCCGCCAGTCGTTCGGATTAGACAGGCGGGGGAGCGCGGGAAGCTTCGAAGACAAGTGGCGCCATCTGTGAGATGCGGTAACAAACAGAGGCATTTCGTCTGCTGCATCTCACGGACGGCGTCCTCTCATATGCGAAAACAGTTTTTTTACCTCTTTTTATTCCTGTAATGGTAAGTGTTTACATTTTGACATCTTGCTCAAACGACTGGGGCTACGTTTTGACGGAGTTGGAGCTCCCCGCAATGTGTAGTTTATGTTTGCGGTGCGAAAAGCCGGGTTCGGATTTCTTACAAACACCCGGTGTATATCTACCTGCATACCCGGCGTCCTGCTCTGGGCGTCATCTTCTGGCACAAAAGCACACAAAAGCAGTTCTGCTTTTGTGCCTTTGTGCGGGTTTTCACTTGTATGTTCTGTTGATACTTTCGTAGTAAAGAGTGAACCTTCCTTATTTTGGTTTTGGTTTGTTTTTACTTCTTCGTACTTGCGAAGAAAAGTTGCCGAGGAAAAGGAAGGCTGGGGATGAGGCAGCAAACGGAATGTTGGAGAGGAAAGGAGGAAACCTCCTTACCTTCAAGAGTCAAAGAAAGAATAAAAACACTTAGGGACAAGGACAGACAGCACAGTTCTTTCAACTAGCAACACACATTTACTGATGTCTCCTACAAGATGTACTACCTCCCTCCTAACGTTTGAGACTAAAGAGGAAGATACGGAAAATAATATATTTATATACTGTGCTGTCTGTCCTTGTCCCTAAGTGTTTTTATTCTTTCTTTTGGCGAGTGTTCGTTTCACACGGACTGGCACCGTTCGAGTTCTCTCCCAGAATGCATCGCACTCGCAGAGTGTTGCACGGAGAACTGGACTCAAACGAACTCGCCAAATGCACCCAGTGCAGAAGACTGATGCTGCCGCCATCTATGTTGTAGAAAAGGTACCGACCTCAAACCGAAACTATAGCCTTTCTCTTCGGAGTGATGGTTGGGGATGCGAGAGTGCAGTCACTACCAACATTTATCTACAGACGTTGAACGCTGCAACCTGTAGTTTATAGTTGCGATGACTTCAAGCAACTCGGCTGCCGTAGAGATAGTAACAGACGGCGTAAATTTCCGCACCCAGCTGTCTACAAAGCAGCTGGTTGCGATCTTTCAATTCTTATAACCGCTTACACTGAAGAAAACTGATGAAGCTGTCCGAGCAGAAGCTTGATCCGTTTGAGCATGGTATTATGCGTGAACCACTGAAAGGGTTCGGCTTACAACTAGTCTGTTCGAATATCCAGCAAACCTTTTCGTTGGACTTTCGATTTCTATCGTCATTAGAGGTGGATCTGATATTAGCCTTGGTGAGGACATCGAGAACGAGAGCTTTCTTGACCAAAATACGACGGGGCAAGTTGGCTGACGTAGGTAAATGTTAAACATGATGATGTTGCCCAAGCCTCGAGTAGAGTCACTATGTTTAGCTTTCTCTGATGCTTATTGGGCAGTCAGAGGTTTCTGCTGGGGGAGTTTTGTCGACAAATGTTCAATTTTTCAACCGCACACGGATGGTGATAAACCTCTCAAGGGCTGCTGATGCGTTCCTTCTGATCATTTCTTGACACACTGGTATATTTCAGCGTTTGTACGGCAACAGAGCGACTTAAAACCTGCAAATAAAGCACGGGATGTCAATTTCTTCCTTCATGAAATAGCAGACGCTCACAATTCAAGCTCGCCTTTGATTCCGTTGCCCGCGGGACGCAATTTCTATCAGAAAATTTACGTTTTTTTCTTTTCGGTTCCGCGGCACATTGTAGCAGACGAACCCTCGTCGTCTGCTCCCGCTCCTCGCCGGCCTCGCCGGAGCGAGGCATGACGGGATTGCATTTTGGCGCACGCCCGATTTTCTCGGTGCAGCGAGTGCATGCACGCGTGGGGTGCCGCCGCTGAAACGAACCCGGAGAGCGCAACCACTCGTGGAGTGCCTGCCGAAACGAACTCGCTTTACGCCGCGAGTGGGCACGCGTGGACACGAGTGCCGTGAAACGAACTCAGTTTTTGACTCTTGTATTTTCACCAACACGCTCTTTGTTCTTTGTCTCCTTACCTTTCCGGCGTTTCGTCTGTTCCCAAACTTCCTTTCCCTCGAAAACTTTTCTTAACCTGTAACTGACTATTCATAACTCCAGTTCACTATAGGTGGCGCCACTCGTTTCGCAAAATGGCGGTTATAGCCAGGGCCGTAGATGCGGACCGGTATTAGCGTCGAGATTAGAGTGCCTTCATACACACGCGCGCTTTTGCTTGAGTGGTGACATCTCAGCCATTTTTCCGCCCAATTGACCCCGTAAGTGATGACGTCACAACATGGCGTTTGGGTCCAAACAAACCGTTGCTAGGGGCGTTGCTATGGACTGATGCATGGAGACTCCACATGAGGCTAGATTTTTGCTTACAAGTAAGTAAATAATTTTTTGTAAGCAACCTAACTTCTTGATATCTAATTATGAAGATGTTCTTGTCGTCTCAGTGTCATATTGCAACAATGAAAGCCATTTCTGAAGTCTTTTTACACTCCGCTTTGCTTTGGTAGCAGACGACACGATAGATTTGCTGGCCTCTGTTGTAGCGGGCGTCTTCATTGAAATGCGTCGGTAAACAAGCGACAAAAACAAGTGGATTACCGTGGCCGTAGAGGCCTCCGCAATGTGCGTTTTTTTTTCTTCCTGTTAACAACCCAGCTTAGTTACGAGGGGTGAAAATGCAGTAAAATCAAACCACGTCACGCAGATCAGTTACGACGACGACCTGAAGAGCATTACCGGCGTAGTGCAGGCCAGCATGAGAAACAAATCGTACGCCCTCCAAAGTACGAATAAAGTATTATTATTATTAGGTAAGTCGTTTGTTATTATTATTTTATTATTGTGGTTTTCAGGTTATTAAAGAATTGCCTGTCTATCGCGATTTCGGAGTATTTTGCTTTTTTTTCCCCTTGGTATACATCAAATTCCGTGGATGTGCTCTTTTGGAGAAGATCTTCATCGAACTCCGCGATGCGAGTACAGTCTGTAATAGACTCACCTTATATTTTTTATCCAGTTCTTTCGCGCTTTGGGGTCTTGCGGAAATCTGAAGTAACTACAAGAATCTTCTCCACGCGATGGTTACCCTTACAAAAAATTTTAATGAATTTCATTTGAATGTTTATGGAGTCTACTCATTGTATCTTTTCGAGTCTCAATAGAAATGCAAATGAGTTTTGTAACGAATCCGTAAGGAGTTTACGAAAACTATTGGCCACCGCGTTCCAATTGAAGTTTCGACAAAGCTACCGCATAAAGTTTCTAATATATTTCATATGAATATCATTTGAAAGTCTATTGACACCGTTTCGAGTCTGTGTTGAAAAATAATTGATTTTTTGTAACGAGTCCCTAAGGAGTTTACGAAAACTATTGGCCACCGCGTTTCAATTAAGGTTTTGCCGTGGCACCTCATAAGAATTTTCTAATACATTTCATTTAAAAGTCTCGATACACTGCTTTGAGCCTCTGTTGAAAATCAAATGTTTTTTTCTACCGCGTTGTAATTTAGGTTTTGACGTGCCATCTCATTAGGTATATTCCGACGAGTCGGAATATACCTAATGAGATGGCCCATCAAAACCTCAATTGCAACGCGGTAGAAAAAGACATTTGATTTTCAACAGACTCAAAGCAGTGTATCTAGACTTTCAAATGAAATGTATTAGAAATTATACTCCTAGCATGGGTTTCTAGATAGAGAGCTCTAAGAGGGAAGACGGCAATAGGTTGCATGACATGTGGTCCGGATGTAACCGCTGCTTTGAGGGAAGGGGAAAGTGAGTGCAAGTGTCACTTATATGTATGCCTATATATGCATGCAGGGTTCAGAAAATGCCTGCATAAAACCGTGGGAAGGAGTAATAACTAGTTTATTAAAAATGTGAAATTCGAGTATATGGTACACTGCCTTCGTGTCCATGGGGGACCTTGTACTGCCTTCGTGTCCACGGGAGTACTGGTAACCTATAAAGAAAAAAGATGCACAGTTACACATTGATCTGCTTATCTAAACTTCAATGTCCGAGCAAGGTATCCTGTTCACAGAGCAGCACTACCTCAGCGCTGAATCAGTATTACAAACCAAGACATCAGTCCTTTGTATGAAAGTAGGCAACTCAGGAACATATATGAGAAATGAGCCATGGAGAGATAGGCAGCTGACTACCAACGATTGTTTAGTGAGAACTTCTTTTACTGCAGTGTTTCAGACACCAACAAAATTACTACATATTAAAACCTATTATACTAATATAATAATGCATTGTGTGTTAACAAAATTTTCACATTACCCAACCCTAAACTAATCTTTTAAATTTACCCGCCACAAGCTCATGCTGCCATTTCCTGAACCGTGACGCACCGTAGATATTGTCTCTCCTTTTTGTGAATAGTGATGGATGGGTGCTGACGCACCCACTCGCGTGTTCTTCGATAGCAAGCGCCTCGAGCATCTCGCGCGCATGAGGATTGTTATTAGTGGCTATGATGGTGATGTCCTTGAACACGGCACTGCAGTGGCAAGTCCTGCAATGAGCTGCAAGATGCCCTGCCGACGTTCCTGTAAGGGATGTTGCGTGCTCGCGGGCTCTGTCGTTAATGCAGCGGCCCGTCTGGCCGATGTAGCACTTCCCGCATGAAAGGGGAATGTTGTAAACCACTCCTGTCATGCATGGTACATATTGTGTTCTGTGGGCAATGTCGCACGTTTTTTCTTTGCCTGTTCTGTTGTTAACTCGTCTGCACATGGAGTACGCTTTATTAGGCGCGGAGCATACTACTTGGATCTCATTCCTCGCGGCGATCTTTTTCAATTTGTGTGTTATCCCGTGAACGTATGGTAGCACAGCGATCTTCCGTCGGGTTCCCTCGTTTTCTTTTTTGCTCGACTTTTCACTCTTCAAGTTTCTGCAGATGGTCTCACAAACGGGTACCAAGATACTTGGTGGGTATCCTGAATTCTGTAATCGTGACATCTGTCATGATTACCAGATCAGGCAAAGAAAACGTGCGACATTGCCCACAGAACACAATATGTACCATGCATGACAGGAGTGGTTTGCAGCATTCCGCTTTCATGCGGGAAGTGCTACATCGGCCAGACGGGCCGCTGCATTAACCACAGAGCCCGCGAGCACGCAACATCCCTTACAGGAACGTCGGCAGGGCATCTTGCAGCTCATTGCAGGACTTGCCACTGCAGTGCCGTGTTCAAGGACATCACCATCATAGCCACTAATAACAATCCTCATGCGCGCGAGATGCTCGAGGCGCTTGCTATCGAAGAACACGCGAGTGGGTGCGTCAGCACCCATCCATCACTATTCACAAAAAGGAGAGACAATATCTACGGTGCGTCACGGTCCAGGAAATGGCAGCATGAGCTTGTGGCGGGTAAATTTAAAAGATTAGTTTAGGGTTGGGTAATGTGAAAATTTTGTTAACACACACATGCATTATTATATTAGTATAATAGGTTTTAATATGTAGTAATTTTTGTTGGTGTCTGAAACACGCAAGGAAAAAGAAGTTCCCACTAAATAATCGTTGGTAGTCAGCTGCCTTTGCTCTCCTGTCTCAATTTCTCTATATATTCCCCTGGTTCAAGCTGTCCAATATACAAGTATGTACCAACACGCTCAACTATTAACCGTTACTCAAGAGATCAGTCCTTTGTATGAAAGTAGGCAACTCAGAGCACACGATACAAGCCATGGAAGTAGCAGTGACTCGTTGCCTTAACAGGGCTGAGTTAGCGCTGCACTGTATGTGTGAACCAGCCTTAAATGCGGAAAGTCACATTTAAAATTCCTACATTTTTGCTCACCCAGGCACTTAATTTACACACTACCTTGATAGTTTAATAAGTGCCACTGATAACATTGTCAGGGGCACCATGGTGCAAAAGTATATTTTGCCCCCGAGTCTGCGAGAATCAATCTCTCACTGTTTTTGCCGCCGCATTGCAGTCTTTTATTTTGGCTTTTGACAAGGTCTACCAAAGATAAGCAAGCAGATGTTGTCGCTTATGAAGTTTACCAAATTTGAACATAGAGAAGCTATGACTTATAAGCATCTCGAAGAATTAATATGGCAATTCGGGCCAATTGGTTCATGATCGTAGACAAGTGCCGCAAAAACACATGGACAATAAGTGGTGGTAAACACTGGCGCCAGTGTTTTATGTCCACTCCTTGTCCCTGTGTATTTTTTGTGTGTTTGTTTACTATCTTGAAGTATTTTTAATCACACCGGACAGGAAGGAAACGGTAATAGAGTTCTATGTGGATCATAAAGCCATGCTCCGAATGGGTGTGTGTCAACTGCAGCTTTCACAATCGATGCAATACACGAAGTTTGAATTATTGGGAGGATCGAGACATCAGAGGCCGAATTCAAAAAGCAAAACTTACAATAAAAAATTGCGTATGATAAAACCCGAGAAGAAATCCGTATTAACGAAACATAATTGTCGCAACTTTTGTGTGACTTACAACGCAATATTACAACATCATCCAAAGTGTCTTACAAACTTCTTAGGGCAAACATGACGGCACGTCACTTGGCTATTTCGCTGCGACCAGCAATGAAGTTTGAAGCGTGGGCAAGGGGCATGTGTTTTGCGCACTGTTCGCATGCATCCCTACTTGAAGCAGCACAAGGACAACGCTAAACTACACACGGAGGATTCAGCCGACGAGTCTGCCGAGCTGTCCATCCTGCCCGTTAGAGCTAACGAGGTGCAGGACGGCGAGACGCGCCAATGAATCAATGAAAGAAAATGCCCACACAAATCTTCAGTGCACCCAAATGGATCCTTCACCTATGAATGGCGTGAACCTGATTTGGTGATCACTAGTGCCCCCTCGTACTTCAGTTGTGATTTTCGAAGTGGTGGGCAGCTGTACGACTCTACCACACGAAAAGGCACAATCCTGACTGGATGTGCCTTTTTAATGCGAAAGCATTATATGTCTATGGAGCGGAAAATCCGGCGTCCGGTGGCGTTAACCGAGTGGTACCAAATGCCAACAGAGGAATAAAAGAAAGAATAAAATGTGCTTCCACGGCTGAGATTCGAACCCGGTGCTGCTGTGTGAGAGCCGGGCATGCTAGCTGCTGTGCTATCTCAGCCGCTTCAGAATGCGGCTTTACTCTCCCCTCAAAAAGAAGCTTGTCCCATTACGGCAAAAGACGGCGTCGGCGTTGATGTGCCCGAAAGATGGGCATAAAAATATGTCCTCGGTTCAATGACATCACACTTCACGTGACGACATGACGTACCATGATGTGTGACGCCATATGATGTAACGTAAAAAAATATTACAGGGGCACTTAGGTATCGCTACGTGGATTGAATGCGAAAGCATTGCCATTCCTAACAATAGAGGAAAAAAAAGGAAGTGTCGTTAGGAATGGCAATGCTTTCGCATTCAATCCACAAAGGGATACCTAAGTGCCCCTGTAATTTTTTGTGTGGAGTAGAGCTCAAATAAACGCCGTACGGTGCAGTATATCTACGATTAAGTTGCTGCTAGTCGTGAGGCTTAATGTTTTGCACCAACAATACCGTAGAGTTTTTCCTCGGTTGCGACGAAGCGCCACTGCGCTACGAACTTGCTAGAAATTTCTGCATATGCGACCGCTTTCTTCTGGAAACCTATGGTGACCTGCCACTCACTTTTGGCCAAAGAACAGTGAAAATACCAGATGTGAAAACAGCCATAACAAGCATCAAAGAAATCAAGATGGGGGTCATAGCATTAGCTTCCCAACGTGGCGAGACTAGCACAGGATTTCTGTTACTCGCCGTTAATAAGACAGGAGTCGACTTTTTCCGGTCTGATCTTGAAAACAAAGTTTGGTCCGGTTAATTTTGTAGCAGAAGGCCCGTGCTTTCCTGTTCGTGGGGTCATTTTCTCGGTTCAAAATATGATGCAGAGTCCTTCCCATAAAAATGCATGGGTGCCCGCTAGGACTCTTCGAAATGATTAAATTAACCGAGGTCGCGCTATACTCTGTTGCAACTCTAGAATAGCAGAAGCCCCTCCCACAAAGCCCTTCACTCTTTTTAATAAGCAAACACTAGAGAGGAGGAGAGCTGAGAGGACACCGCCAATCATGGCGAGCAAAGGGAATTGTGGGAGAGGCTTCTGCTTTCTATAGTTGCAACGGACTATAACAAAAGTTTACAGTACCATGAAAACAAAAAGACCAAGCATGCAGAGAAATTCGCAGGACTCAAGTGTAGCAGGGACAGAATAGAAAAAACTGCAGCTGCAATATTTACCCTTTAAATTTGCCTCGACAGCCCAGCAGAGACGACATGCTGGTCGTCAGCGCCTGGAGGGCCACCCCTTGTACTGGGAGCACATGTAGTCTGAAACAAACAACAAACAAAAAATTAAATGCATGGACAATCCGCACATGCTGTTATTTTGCTTCATTGGCTGCTTCAGAGAAAGCAAGCATGCACACCGTTGTCCAACCATGTCAACTGCTAGCCGAAACTTCCTGCCGCCAGGATTAAGATATTGCTTGCGCTATAAAAACACAATTACACACTACCCAGCTGGCACACTGAAAGTTCAAACATTGAAGAAACTAGCTCATAAAACTTCAATGTAAGAGCTACACCTTGTGGACGCTACACAAAAGTATGTTCAGTCTAAACCTTGGTGCACTGCAAGGCTGCTTTACCTCAGCCAGTTTGGAACATCTGGAGTTTCATTCTTTTCAAGATATTATGCCTGAAAATTAAAGTGACAAATTAACTGGGTTAAAATTTTTTATTCGACACCCGGCCCAAATATTTAGGAAGTATACTAGTGGGTTAATTTCTAACTTACCATAATTATTTTCGGCATCCTGAAGGCGTCGCTTCAGGGTCCAGTTTTCATATTGGATCCACCTCACCCTCACAGCTGCAGCCACACTGAAATGTTTGCAAAGTTTCAGGGAGGGTAATTAAAAGTCGGCAGTTTCTCTCGAACACCGCTGTCACAAATTTCGTCTTTTTTGTCATTTTGTTCTGTTTAAGGGTGGTTCAGGGGGAGGGGGGGGGGGTTCAATTACAATCCTCGCGCATGTTTACCTGAGCGCCAAAGGCATGAGCTCGGATGAGACTAATGCCGGCCGAGCTTCAAACCAATGGGAAGAGGAAGACGAGAAGAAGGAAGTGGGACTTGGAGTGTTTCAAGTTGACCAACCACGAACCCGTGACAACCGCATAGGTCATTCAACACACGTCCCATACCGCTCAAACACTGTGTCGAACTGCATTTTGAAGTCAGTCCCGCTTCCAACGGTGTATGAACAGGGGCATTCATTTCGTGGCATGCCTTGAAATGAATCGAAGTGACGCAAGCTGGGAACACACTGCTGCTGCTTCATTTGGGAATAACTGCGGCCCTCGGCTAGATCACATCACAGTTGCAAAATGAAAGAGAAAAAAAAAAGAGGCGAAAAGGAACAATTGCTTTATAAAAAATTCTAACAGAGAAATGTAAACCCAGTTCAATTCTAGAAAGTCAGGGGACCGAAGTTTGTCCTAACAATACCATCCAGTCCACTTCCATAACTTCAAAACAAAAGATGGCTATCCTCTTGAACCATTTTGACTGCAAAGGAATATTGGCTCTGCATGAACCGAATTCCAAGGAAGTCTAACTTCTGAAATGTAATGAAGTATGATCAATGTAATCAATTTAGAGTTGGACGACATCAGTCCACTGCTAGACCAATAAGACATTTTCTAAAGCAAGGGACTGAAAGTAGCATTAGGAATTCAATAAGTGCTCTGTTGACATAAGCTACACTTTCTCGGACCATACACAGAATGAGTGGCAACTTTTCATTATGCTACGCACAGATCCAAACATAAGGACAGATAAAGCAAACCCAACTAGTTAAAAAAGAATTAAAAAAATTATCTTAACGAGCAAACGTGTGCCGAGAAAATAGGGAGTTTTAGAATACCGGACGCTACTTTACCGCGCGTTACGGACGGCAAAATAGCGAGGATTGCGGCGAAAAGTTTTAGAATAGCGTTTCTCTGCCGGGGACCCCCAAAACGCAAGCATCTCGCGCTTAAAGCGCCACCAAGATGTCGCGACAGCTTTTATTTGGAAGTTAGAACGTTATATCTTGAAAATTAAACAAGTTTTTTCGTCTAGAGTAACATTTTTATAGTTCTTTTATACTCAATGCCGCATGTTTTGTTTTTGTCACTGCCAAGCTGCTCTGTTGTACTTACGAAGCCCAGACGATCCACTACCCAGGCATGCATGTCTGCCGCGATCGTAAGTACACGCGCTTCGATAGCTTTGAGCTGTGAATCCAGCGATCCGTGGCGTTTTCAAAACGCTTCGACCATACCGACCGCGGTCGCCGAGTGCGACTCACGCAGTTCCCGAGCGGGCGACGGCGTCGAAGACGCGATGAACGGAGATGTCGTGGGCGCCGCCTTTTGCGGTACCCACGCTATTTTTGAGAAATAACGGGCCCCAAAGCTCGAGTCCGAATGCTTGTTTTGGGTCTGCGCATGCACAGCAGCGACGACGTTATTCTAAAACTCCCTAATGTTCACTTCTCGTTCAACGCGTCGACTTACAATGCGAACAAAGAAGCATGCTTACCAACTGCGTTGAGTTGCTCGTTCTGTCGCGTCGTCGGTCTTCCGCGCTCTTCTTGAACATAATCATCACAAGAGGAAACTTCACAGATAGATAAACTTGATTAAATTAGCACATTTCCATGTCTAAAGGCATTTCCATCCCGCGAACACACGTATGTCACGTACCCAACGCAGGACAAACGTAAGTAACGGTCGAACCATCGCCGGAAAAAGAAAAACAAGGAACTGGTGTCGCTACCGATGGGGCGTCGAAGGCTGTGCATAGAGTAACATACACAAGGTAAAGAGCGGACACTGCCATAGGCCCCAGCGGCCCAGATAGACGAGTGAAAGGTAGCGCTCCTAGCGGGCGGCATTAAGCATAATCTCATTCCGGTTCCGGTCAAGTTCGTTTCGGTTTCGGTTTGGGCGTTTCTGCTCCGGTTCTCCGGTACTCTTCTCTCTCTCTCTTTCCTCCCCGCCTCGCTCCTCGCTCGGCTCTCGGGAGCTCATCGACTCCCGAAACCACTGTTTTTTTTTTTTTTTCTAATATTGACGCACTTTTATTTTTATTTTACGATAGAATCTGTGCAAAATGTGTCAAACAATATTACAACTTACTTCACAAAACAGAGGTGTATTTCTTGTTCTTTTCCTATTGTAAAACATCGAAGTTACACAATTGCCACATTGACTCCTGGCTGATGGAGCATTTTGGGGTCAACAACAGTAAGGGGTTCAAAAGCATTTTATTGGACCATATTCATGTATACATGATTTACTTCAGAAGCTCTGTATGTTTTATACGAAACAGATACTCTCCAAAATAAATTAATATGAAGGAGTTCGGCCTATCGTACACTTCGTAATAGATTCTTAGTGGAACCAAGTTAACAAAAACTTTCCACAGAGAACATGCTGAATGATCCATTCACTTTCACGCCGACTCGGGCACGGGAAGTAAGTACAGAAATACATAAGACATCGTTATCATTACCAGTCATAAGAGTATAATAAGAGTGCGAAGCCACACACCGGATAGTACATATTCCCAATTTACGGCTAATATAAAAAACACCAATTTGCATAGCCTCAAACTCACTGCGGGGAAGCTATTACCAAACAATGAGAGCTCTACTCGAAATCTGACAAGATTCAACGTCCCTAAATATTCCCCGAAATTGTTCAGGAAAGAAGTATGGCTTCAGAAAAAGTAGCTAAAAAACTATGAACAGTGGATACAAAAGTGGATACATTTTCTTTCGAATATTTTTAGCCTCTATACACTATTTTCTATAAAAATTCTGTAGAAAGTGAATAAATATTTTTGTTAGGGAGCCGTGATACACATTTGCTGGAAAAAGGGGAAACAAATATTTGGAGTGCAAGCAGCACCGCCCAATTAATAAGCGCTTTCTGTTTTTGGTTTGGCAACCGCCTCCGTTAATATACACTATCAACAGTTAAACCTGTCTAGTTGCTTACCAGCTACTGAAGAGTGCAACCGAACTTTGTCCAAATTCTGGTTAAGTAATCGAACATGCCAACACAATCGTACTCTGCAAAACATTTTTAAAAACCTTTTGTGGCACTCCTCTGAGCAAAGGCTAAAACCACCCAGAGCTCAAAGTGTGCGATACAAGGCGGCATACACTCCTCGAACATGTGCCACACTCTAGTCTCTATTATAGAAAGAAAGTGATTTTCTAGTTGCTGAATGAAATCAAAGGCAGCCTCTGATGGTACTAATAAGTTCCCGAAGAGTTTTCTTGGCACGTGGTATGCTTTAAGCACAAGAAAGTACTGGTGAGGCCTGGTCAAGTTATCAGACTCATACCATAGCAGCTGAGAACAGCCACAGCTGTGGGTTGTCTGTTCAAGCACAAGCTTGACCAAATAGCCCCAAACGTAATAAGTGGACGAGTCATCAATTACGTTAGACCTGATGTCTGATGCCAGCTCAGAAATATCCTCTAGTGGCGGGAAGTTATCAATTGGAAGACATCCCACATTGACTGAAATCGAACTTTCATGGTGCGAAGATATTGGCAACTCCTTGAGGAGGTCAGCCTTTTTATCCTCTACGTTTCCATTGTTCGACAGTTTGAACAGTTTCTTTATCCCTATATCTTTGAGTCCTAAGGTGAACTGATGCACATTTGGGTTTGTGTTGCAGCCCAGCATTTCTCGTATATAGCTCCAAAAAGTTTCTCAAGTGGGTCTTACTGCAGGCGTCGTGTAAGTAAGAACTTAAAGTCATGGCTATTTGAAAGCTCATCCCAGAGCATGAGGACACTTTTTATAGTAACTTGCCACCCTATGATGGCTTGTGGCTGCCTCCTACTTGGGAACTACCATGCTGAAATCCATCCGAGCAGCTGGTGAAGGAAATCGAGTATTTCAGATTCTCCCTTCAGAATGGCATGACGCAACTTCTGCCCTGTCTTCTTGAATTGTGAGCTATTTAGACAATCAAAAAGTATGTACATCCTATCATAGAAATGGGCTGTAGCCATGGGTGCCTCAGGAAGCTCCTTGGCATAAACAAGGGATATGACTGCAAGAAAGAGTGAGGCACTCAGTACCTGTGCGGCACGATTTACTTCCATGCACTGAAAGGTTTTTGAAAAATGTGTCTCTCAGTAAGTTTCGGAGCCAATTGCAAGCTCATCTAATTGGTAGAACGATAAAGTTCAACAATATGGGACCACTAATTGACCTCATTTCCAATGCAAAGTTTGTGTGCATGGAGATTGCTCTTGGTTGTTTTGGGGAGGTGCGGGACATCAAAGATAAAGTAAACATATTCGTTGTCAACTTAAAAAAAATGGCTTATCAACACACACACCGTTGGTTGGCCAAGGGTCACGTTTGAAGCCTCCTAATCACAGACCACAGCCTTTACTGTGAAGCTAACAGTCTTAAGCTCCCGAATGAGAGAACTGACGTTGTTGGAGTGTGCAAAACAGCAGGCACGTAGCCACGGGTGGGGGGGGGGGCATGGGGTCTGCGCCTTCCCCCCCCCCCCCAAATCTTTCATTTTGCTGGGGCCTCCTCTCCCCCTGAACCTCATACAGCATTTTGTCATCCCCCCCCCTCCCCTGAAACAAAATCCTGGCTACGTGCCTGCCCAACAGTGTATGCAAGGGACTAAGCCCACCCCACGTCCTGGAAATTCCAGAGAGCACAACAAACAAGGCTCTATCTGCAATGTTAGAGATTCGTTCAACACCGTCATCTCTAAATCCATGGACAATGTCGTGTGCAGGGTCGTGAGTTAAGTTCTTTTTTAAAACAATCTAATCGAAAATCAAGACGTACACACGATCAAGTGCAGCCCGACAGCCCGGCGGAAACAACAGCGCGAGAAACTCAAACCGATCGGCTCCACAAATTCACGCCGAGCATGCGAGCACGCGGGCGGTCATGCGTCACCTTGATTGATGCAAAGTCGACCGAACATGATGCAGCAGAAAGCACAGACGGACGGCACGCACGGCACGGACGAACGACGCACGAACGAGCAGAGACCATGCAGAATGATGCAGAGGCGACGGCGTGCAGGCAGAGCGCAGGCCATGGCAGGCGCCATTCATCACGTGGTTTTTGTGACGTATTTGATTAACACTATTTAGTCGTTTTAAGTACTTAAATTAATTCTAAAGCATACCAATTTAAAAAAATAAATACTCCTCGGAGAGAGAGCTGTAATTAATATTAGCCAAATTACAGAAAAGCGCCACGTAGCGGAGGGCATTAAACGCACTATCTGGGCCGCGAATCGGCTTCAGTGTCCTCTCTTTACGTTTACTATATTACTCTATGGGCTGTGTTCCAAATCTTACCCAAATGGATCCGAGTTACTCCGGCGGGTCGTGTCACGTGACAGCACAGATTGAAAAACGCTGGACGCGGGTAGGTTTTGGAACGCCAAGGTACAAAACCCTTACCCTAGAGTAAGATCGAGTAAGTTTTCGAACACGGCCGAAGACGCGATCCTTACAATACGAAACCGAAACCAGTAAAAGTTACAATACCGAAACCGAAACTGACTGAATCGCGATAGAGGGGCGCCGTAAATACGTCTTTAGAAAGTTAGGAGTAAAAGGGGGTGAATACAGTTATTATAATAAGCACAGGAAATAAATGTGTAAATCACAACTAGCACCGACGCGCTATTTGTTTCGGGTGCAATGCAGTAGGGAGTAGATTTATTTTTTTATTTTTGTTGAGATTACTTTTAATTTACACTCAGCTTACAGTATTTTATTAGTAAATTATTTTACCGCACCATGCTCCTAAGTTTTATTTAGAGTATGGTCCTAAAATTCCCTCAGAAAAGCAAGCATTGCAATAGGGTATTTTCCTCTAAATTGTGACTGTATCTGAGTGTTTGATTCTAGCATTAATTTCGAGCTACAAAACTCTTTGAACATTCAGAACCCCATTGATGTACAACGATGGTGTGTTATGTAATCTGGGCTGAAACCATTTTTGCCATCCGAAAATATTGAAAAATAAGCGTAACACTGTCGCGTAATTAACTTGACTAATGTACTTTTATACATGCTGGAATTCTAGCAACACATTCTTTGGACGTGGAACAGATATTTGCATCATACAGCCCAGGCTACATAACACATGCATCAAATGGGCCGGTGTATTTCTGACAGGGACTATTTTTACCTCAGTTGGATGTGTGACAAATATATCAGCTTCGTCCAAAAACAACTTTCCAAAAGCACAGAAACATGTTCCCATTGATCCGATTCTCAATTGTTGCGTCCAATATGCATTTACATCGTTCTGACAGACATACGTCTAATTGGTTCCTATTGCTCAAATATACATGCACAATTGGCCTAGACATTCCTGTTTGGCCAACAAAACATTTCGTTTGACTGATAAAAATTCCTAATGGTCCGATAAAGTCCCTATGGGACCCGGGTATGCATATTGGCATCAGTGGCGTCACAAAGGGGGGGGGGGGGGGGCGGACCGCCCCGGGTGCAGCGCTCAGGGGGTGTCGCGGTCGGGCCACGAGAGGGGGGGGGGGAGTCGCGGCGGGCCACACGAGAGAGGGGGGGGGGGGTCGCGGCGGGCTCGCCCCGGGTGCCGCTGACCCTCGTGACGCCACTGATTGGCATTCCTATTCCTCTTTTATTTTCATGTGTATTGAATTAAAACAAAATGACTGCTCAGAGTTAATTAATCAGCCTAGTGTGTATTTCGTCTGTTCTTACTGGTTTTTATTCTGTGGAAACTTGGGATTATGTTGCTGTGAGATTGTGTGAGAGTTGGTTTAAATTTTTGCGCGGTATTAGTTCAACAGTTGCTACTTATAAATGTTTTGAAAAATGTTCTAAGCAGCACTCTGTATTTGTAATATTAAACAGCAGTGCTTCCCAAACTGTGAGGCGCGAACCCCAGGGGTGTCGTGACTGATCTAGCGGAGTGTCGCAAAACAACTGCTCGCTTGTTTCTTTTTTTTTTTCAATGGTTTTAAATTTGTTAACTGTTAATTACCTGTATTACCTGAGAAACTAAATTTCAGAGTCAATTTCAATATGTTACTGCTTATGCACTGAGATGGCAAGACTTGTGGTCTAGCGAAATGCGAATGGAGGAGGGGGCGGGGTCGCAGGATATATTTTATATTTTAGTGGATTGCGCGCGTAGGGAAGTTTGGGAGCAGATGCTGAATATTGAGTCATTATGTCTATCGCTGTGTCATTTTGATCGCCCGAGACAGTGTGCTAGTTGGGAATGGGAATAATTGAATATGTTTTGATTTCATAAAAGGGTTAATGGATGGTTAATAAATATGAGAAGTTATTGGATTGCAATTTTGAACATGACTTTATTTGAGGAGAATGTCTTCTGAATAGCAGGCAATCTGCATTCATGATTATCTTCACCTTTGCCTTCATCGAATTCCTCCGCTGTGGATCAGCTGATGTCTATTGGGTGCCTTATGGTAGAACTCACTTGAGTGTCTATGGATAAACTCAAAAGAACTGATATTGCATTCTTAATGATAATACTCATTTGCATGAGTAATCAGTACATTTATAAACTCAAAAAGAATGAATACTGACTGGGTAACGATAAAACTCGTTGGAATTTGTTATGAGCAAACTAAAAAAAATGGATATTGAGTCGGTAACGATAAAACTCATTGCAATTTGTAATGAGTAAACTCAAGATAATGGATATTGTGTTCTTAGTGATAACACTCATTTCAATGTGTAATGAGTAAACTCAAAATAATTTCTATTGATTGGGTAACGATAAACCTCACTTGAATTTGTAATGAGTAAATTCAATAGAAGAGATATTGAGTGGGTAATGATAACACTCAATTGAATGTGTAATGAGTAAATTCAAAATAATAAATATTGGTTTTGTAATGATAAAACTCATTTAACGTTGAGTTTCTTTTGAGTTTTATTTGACTCTATAAAAACACATTAGAAGCTCAATTGAAACTCATTGTTCATTTTTGTAAAAGGGTACAACCAGGTATACGAAGCACCCTCGCATAGCGCGAGTCCGCAAACAAAATTTGGGATCTCAACCGTTCACCTGAAGTGCTTTTCTCGCGGATGCAATGCGATCTTTTAGCAGACTATCATCTCGATCGACGCCTGGACTTTCGATAAACCATATTTTGCATCGCACCCCACTATGAAATCTTAAGAGTGTATGAAACTCATTATATTTCAAACTAATGCGATATCAGAATATCGTCTTTATTCGCAGGATTCAAACGACGGCCCCACTTGGCCGGCCGGCGTGCGGCAGATGGCATACTTCTTGCATTCGTCGTCTGCTGCAGGCATCTTGAGGACCGGAAGTTGCAGTCGTAAATATTTCAGAAACAGGCGATTACCGGCACACTTCTGTCGAAACATATATGACATTCAAAGCTTTCTATATCTGTGATTTTTGAAGTTTAAATCCTACTCCTGATTTTTGAATGGTCAGGGTTTTCGCTAGCAAAACCGAGCCACATGTATTCGTCCATAACAACGACCCTAGCAACGGTTTGTTTGGACCCATGACGTCACACTTGCAGGTCAATTGTTTTTTTGTGCATTTTGAAATGCGTGCAACCCGGTGTCACTGAGTCCGAGCGCTTAGCTTTGGCCAACGTCACTTTGGCTGATGCATCGACGTCATTTCCCGCCCAAGTCACGCACCTATTGCGCGAGAGCGTCGCCGCTGGCACATTCAGGGCAACAATGGATGTCTTCACCCTGAGACAGACAGACATGTAGGCACCTATACTTCGTTTCAGCTTCTGTCCAGACGCAGCCGATGCTACAAGCGCGAGCATGTGGCCCAGAACAGTGCTTGCACTGCACGAGCGCGCGTGCTTGGCAGGGATGCTGAAAGCCCGGAGCTCGCGCTTGTAGCTTTGGCTGCGTCTGGACCGAAGCTGAAACGAAGTATAGTCGAGATGTTTTGGTAGCGCCCTCGTATTGTTCCCTCTCGTGACGTCATTACCTTGCAAACAACCAGTTCGATGGTGTTTGTATTTAGCATGGTGGAAACTTGAAATCATTGCGCTTTCAAAGTAACACTGCCAACACCGTCAAAATTAAAGTTCTTACATTCTTATTATTTCTGTCGATGAGAAATTCTTGGCTGACGTCATAGTCAGACCACAGCGACGCTTTCAATCGCGCACGCCGCCAATACCAGATACTGAGCTTGTATACGTGCTGGCTTCACTGAGTGATACAATTTATTCCTGCTGAAAACTATAGGGAGTATTCACTGGCGGCCATAGCCGTGTGCGCGGTTGCTGGGCGTGTGCTGACGACGAGCTTCCGCAGTTCTTTTGCGACGTGCGTCCAGCACCACCAATATTGCCGGTCTTAGCAGGCTATTGATCAGGCTCGTTCTGAGCATGCGCTCAAAACATCGTCCTCAAATATGGCGTCCAGTGAATACCTTCTATGGTGCCTGGAACACGTCTCCGACTGGTGTGTTATTTACCGCGTCCAAAGAAGTGGTCCCTCGATTTCCACCTGATGACGTGATAGAAGTGTCATGCTGTCGCCGGTCGCGATCCTGGCGGTGTCCCAGCGGCTGTGATGGGTGTCGCAGTCGCCTGTTCTCCTGTAGTGTAGCTGTTCACGGCGACAGTCCACGGAAGCTACAGCCGCAGGAAGTTGGGACGCCTTGACGACAGCGACACTCGCGTTCGCTCGTGCTTTTCGCCAGCATTTCTACGACCAACCGCCAGGATCGCAACAGGCAACAGCATAACACTCCGGCTTCTGTGACGTCAGTTGTTGCCATTTCGGGACAAACTTTTTATGCAAGGGAGGGATAGGACGAAAACAAAAACAAACGGTGTGTAGCGTAATATTTACGCCAGGAGACACGTTTTAATTATGGAAGGAAACCGAAACTAACTTCTCTTTTGGATTTAATTTCTCGGTATAAGTGATAATTTTCGAATTTTTTCATACCTCAAGATGTGTCTCACATCGTAATTATTGAGTTAAAGAAGTTGTTTGAGGAAACTTTATTTTGTGACATACGCGCGCGTGCATAGAAGCCTAGCCCACATGGCGCGTTTTTCCGGGCGTCTAGACGCGCGTCTCGGCTTCGCGCGCGCAAACACACGCAGCGCTACCGCGGGCAGCGCTTCACGTCTGCTCGCGTTTCCGAAGCGTCTGCCCAACGTAGCCAGACGCGCTTAAGAAACAAAAGCAAAATTTAAATAGAAATCGCGCGTTAAATGATGGTTACATGCCGTAATATTTAATTTTAGTAATAGAAAGCACGCATTTTTATTACAGTAATCGCAATGAATCTCAATTTCACTCATTTTCATCATTTTTAGTGCGTGTGCCTCATCCACCTTTCGATACGCCATGGGCATCACCATCGCCCGCGCCAAAACATTTACAGCTGGCCGCTACAGAGGTTGCGTTGTTGCGGTTGTTGCCGGTAGTATTAATTTTGCGCACTTTGTCACTAATAGCCGATTCACACGACGGACCGAATCGCGATTTTCGTCCGCGGCACCGTGTACCACGTGACCGCCACGTCACCGATTCCTGCGATCCGGCTCTCGTCCGCGGCCGCGACGGACCTGATTAAGCAGAGCGCCTTTTTCACTCGCGGACTTTAGCGGGAGATCGACGCAGAAAGCGATTTAGTCCTGGCAACAGTACATTGTTTTCTCTCTTTTTTTGTTGTCTTTGTTTCTCGGCGATGAAAACAAAAATGGCGCATTGTTGTGTGTTGGGCGTTCGCTGGTTCATTTTGTCGCGCGTGTTCTTCGTTTCACGTGTGAAAGAAACTGCGGCAAAACTCCGTCTGGCTGACGCGACGCAGGTTCCGGTACGCCATCCGAGTGCGCGCCGACAGCTCCTCGTCGAAACTCGTCTAGCATGCCGCGGTAGTCTCTTGCACGTCCAATCAGGATTTCACCGAGGAAGACCTCTCTTGTGGCTGTTGTGTACTTGAGTGTTGTGCACGATGGCGCAGATGCGTGAAGGCATCTTCGAACTGCCCCTCCGCGAGCCTAGTGAATCTTCGTCGGCTTCTACGCGGAACCCTTCTCGAGCAGGACCATGCCTGTCGTCACTCTTATGCTTTGGGTCAGTAAGAACTTGTGGCAGCTTCGCGCGGAAGCTCTATCACGGTGTTTTGTCTTCGATCTTTACGTAACAGTGGCGTACGATTTATCATCGCGGTTGCAAACGTCGATTTCTCTGTTGGACAACGGTGCCAGCAGTGCGATGTTGGGTTTCGCGTCACTGTGGTGGTGGCGTACATATTCGAGTCACGTCACCGCTGGCGTCTGCTCGTCGTGTCCCTCGTGTGGATGCGCCGGGAGACAGACGATCCGCGGACATGTCGTCGCCGATCAATCGCGTCCTGCGGCTCAGTCCGTCGTGTGAATCGGCCATAAGTGTCCTTGTATCCTTTACATTCCGCCTGCCAGAGTGCAGGACGCTTTTGTACTTCGCTAGCTCCTCTCTGTTCCGCTGAAGGAGCGTCAGCCTCACCCGCGGAGCAGGGAGGAGTCCCTGGACTTGTGCAAAAGGTATGGTAAACTGGTATCCGCGGGGGAAAGGACGTAACTACCCATGTTCGCCCTGCTGCGAGCGTTGGCGGGTCCTAAAAGCCGTCTTTATCTAAGGCCGCGGGCGTGCAAATTTTGTAAACTCCGCGCGCGCGGGTGTGCGTGTGTGCGTGCGCGCGTGCGCTCTGCCTTGGAATGGCACAGGGCTGTTACCCGTTTTTGTATGTGTATCTTCCTATGTTGAGTGTTTGTATTTGTTTTCCATTCCCGTATCCCTTTCCCTGCTTGGCGGCGGGCTAGCAGGCGCACCTGCGTAAGGGTCTCAACCTTTCTGCCTAGCCTTGCACGCTGCCGAGTGGGTATCGCAATCTGTGCAAATAAAAATTCTTATTATTATGATCGCCTTTGTCGCAAGGTCCGTGGCGAAAACTACAGTCCTACAGTGGCGAAAACAGTGGAGAAAATTCAAACGCTCCTTGCAACTAGCGAACACGGCCGTTCATTGGTTGTCGCCTTCTGGACGCAGCGCGAGACGCGACGCCTGGACGCAAAATATCTGGCTCCTCCAGATACGCCGGAATGCGCCAAAAAACGCTGCGTTTCGTCCCGGTGCCGGAAGTGACGTCAAAGCGCAGGCGCAGACGCGACGCAGACGCGGAGAAAAGCGCGCCATGTGGGCTAGCCTGTAGACTTCGGGGGGCATCGTAAAAGGTAGCGCAAACCATTGTCTGAAATTGGGAAGAGAAATTTCTCCTCGCCGATGCCTTTCCCTCTCAAAAGTTCTGTTTCCCCTCGCTTCAATTGGATCCGGCGCGACACGTGACCGTTGTCTTCCCATGATCCCGCGCGATTCGGTCGTCGGCTCGAAACCAACGCCATCACTGGGCCAGGCGTAGCGGCGGCTCCGTTCGCGGCCCGGCCGTAGGTTTTTTATATTTTACCACAACCTCGGCGGCAACGCGATGCCACCATGCTGCGCTGTAGATTGCACAAACAGCATTGCGGAAGGGAAGAAGCATTTTTGCCGTCCCGACGGGAAAGAAAAATCTTTAACGGCGAAGACAATGGCTCCACCGGATCGGTCGGAAAAGTTTCGAGTGCCTCCGAGGAAGACTTTGCGAGGTAAGTCATTGTCAAACTCTGAATCGTATTACCTGTCTCTTTCGGTCTCGCCGATAAAGATCGCCTATTACGATCATGAGACGAGGCAAACACGAAAGTATATTACCGGCACGAAGGACTTAAACACGTCTTTTCGCGCGTATTGGATCTTAGAAACTGACTCGCTCACTCTTAGCTCGCTTGCATTGAGTCGGCCGGGTTGAGAACGATGCGTGAGAGACTAGGGTGCCACTAAAATAAAAAGGGTTCTACTGTTACCCCGTGCATCTTGCGTCAGTGAAAGGAGAGTCACCAACAATCGAGCACCTCGCGATTTTGTTTGTGCAACATATTTCCGCGATCGGTACTTCACAAATGGCAACTAAAGATATGCGATGCTGCATTTATTTTTCAGGATCACTTCACGAACGATCAGTTTGTGCCAGTGATCTTGGCAAAGACTGGCCTCAAGAAACTCAAGCCAAATGCAGATCCTTCCATTTTTTTCACACCGACCTCTTCCGAATGTGCAATATTTTGCCTTGTAGCAATAAATATCTTCATGTCTTCATCTTTGTATGTGATTCGTCCTCTCTGATTCATGAAACATCAATTATTGACAATAAAAAAAAATTGCTCTTGTATTCAAAAGGCTTTGCTGAAGGATCCCTCTGTCTTCGTTTTGTAACTCACAAAGTAAGGTACGCCCGTGGGTGTGCGGCAAAGCTTATGCGCTTTGAGAGTGAACTCAAGGGTCTACCTTGCGCGTGAGAACGTCAAAACACTAATATATGTGATAAATGAGAAACGTGCTGGCAAGGCAACCGAGCACACGCAATTTTTCATTTTAACGGAGGGGATACAAGTGAGGGTATTTGATTATTTGACGGGTAGTTTTATGCACGAGGCACGTAAACAGCAGACGTCGCATATTCCTCCGCGCGCATGAGCACAGTTGAAGGTAGTATTCGACGCTTATAAAATCTGTATGAAAAGTGTATGAAGTAAACCAAGCTGCTGGATTGACAAAACGATCGGTGATGGTAAACATTACCGAAAAGTCCTGTTTTACACGACGCATAGTGGTGTCATTTATTTGCTTAACTCCAGCGATGCCGATGCTTCAAATGCACTTTGTTCAAGATACTAAAACGTTTTAGTAGAGCGTACGCTAAGGATTGCGAGCCTTGGGGGCGTGTGCCCAATTCATGCTCAAAGCGACGGCACGAGCTCCCGCTAGCAACGCAGTACTTGCCCACGAAACTCTATTTAGACGCAGGGAGAGGTGCATTCTATCGTGTGCCTGCTCTCAGCTTTTGCTGCAATAAACGGGTAAACGAAATATATTTTCGCAGTGCATGCCGATGTTCCAAAAAACTCAACTGTTTTTTATTTAATTATTAATCGTTTGCGTTTAGCGGAATTGGAGAAAGCTTGTCTTCACGCCCGAGCGATTCCAACTCTGCTCGTGCTATTATATTTGCCGATAAAGACGTCTTCCCGAACTTTATAACTCCAATAAAGGAGCGCAAACGTTAGTTTCTTCATGTTAGAAAACAAAACTCTCTTTATATGAGAAACAAAAAAATCTAGTCCGCCGTATCCAATAACATGAACGGCCAGGCACCCAGTTGTGCCCAACACACAGGCGCGCGCCGTCGCGCGTGTTGCGGGCCCAGCTCAGACATGGCGGCGGGGGGCGTGGCGCGGACAGAGGGCGAGGAGGATTGCCGTCGATGAAAAGGAGGAAAACGAGGGAGAGGAGGAATTTAGGGCATCGGGGCTCGTGCCCCCCCCACCCCCTGGTGAGATCCCGGGGGCAGAGCCCGGCCCCCCGGGCCCGGGCCTCGATCCTTACCAAGACGCTGTTTACGTGCCATGTAACAAACTTCTAGTAGTGGCATGTAAACAAAATAACGCCCACGTTGCCTTTATTGACAAAATACATGGGAAATGGAATCCCAGCGTGCTTTCGTTAGCTTCAATCTCGAGTTCTGGCGAAAAGGTAACGCGCAGCACGCCCCCTGCCCCCCCCCTGGGAACTTGTGAGCCTGACTGCCCCGGGAGAATGAAAAGTCTACGCCGCTGTACGCGTGCCCCATCCAGGAACTTCAACATATTTTGGAGAGTTTAAACAACAACTTCGCTTCATTTTTGTTATTGCAAAAACAACGCAGTCCTCTTCAGTGGCAGTGTCACCCAGGAAGACCACACGTCAAATATTACGACGTAGTTCTGTCCAAATGTTTCTTAAACGGCCCGGCAAACTTTGCAACTCGCCAATTGTTGCCGAAATCGGCTGACTCGACTCAAGCGGGCTTGAGGCGCAACCAACAGCGCAGTCAAGGCTACGGCATGGGCGTACCAACATTGAGGTGAACGTCATCATTGCCTCCGTTTGCTTGTTTTACTTCTCCGGGCAAGCGCAACGGGTGGCGTCAGCGAGGTTTCATCGAGGCACTCAGCGGTGTCCACCTGATAGGTCGCGCCTGCGCAGCGCGCTTCTTGAGAGCCGTCCGGCCGCCCCGCCATGGTCCCGCCGTTACCGCCGTCTCCCGCGTCACCACCGCCGTCGTCGTCTCACCGTTTATGATTAGTGGAGAGTTTGGGAGAACCGTTTTTGCACATCCGATACGGTACGATGAGCCCTCCGGTACAAACTGCGCATGTGCTACCTCATGCAACTCGCGCATGCGCAATGCCTACCGGAGGGCCCATCGTACCGTATCGGATGTGCAAAAACGGATTCCTAAAGCTCTCTATTGTCTCTCGGAGTTTCGTCCACACTACGTACACTACGTGCGCAGACTTATGCAGTAGTTGCGCAGACGTCGTCGAATGTCGTAGACACGAAAACGTGGTGATGAGTGCGGTGCAAGACGACACTTGCGCCTGGCACACGACCGCCCCAATCCCGCCCATTCGTTGCATAGAAGATCACGTGGCATATCGTACCACATGATAGCCATGTTCCTGTCGGCCCGATGCCAATGTTGCCAGACAGCCGAAGTTTCGGTTTCGATTTCTGCTCGTGTTTAAAATTGGATTTAAAAATAAATATCCCATTTTTCGCGAAGCAAATGAGGTAGTGTCTTTTGCTAGGGCTTTTTAATGCGAAATACTCATTACCCCGAAATCTTCGGAATTTAAGCGTCTCCCAAGTTTTCTTTTTTTTTTCAGTTTTTGTGTTGTGTGTATGTTTACAGCCGGAAGTCAGCCCCAATGGGCGTCTGGTGCTTCAGCTGTAGATAAAAATTTGTCCATTGCAATAAAACCACTAGCCTGGGGTTTTTAACGTGCGCCACGCAGTAGTGATACACTACTACAGTGTACTATAATACTTGGGGTAGTGTTGGGACCGGAGCGGCTGGGCAACGGGAGCTCGTGAGGGCGCGTGTATTGAGTTTGTGGCGGCGCTGTAGTCGAGTTACCCGGAAAAAATCGCGCAGCCCGCCACGTTTGGCGGAAAATGCGCGATAAACATTGTCTCAGCTTTTGGACTTAAGTTCATTGTTAAAACGCGTGATAAAATTGTCAAGGCTAATAAGCCATTTCTCACAAGTGAACGTCGGGTGGTCCTCGGATGGTCGTGGCAGCCATGAAGAAATGTAGGATTCTCATCTCTCTGCGACAGTCGCTTGGGTGGTTTCTCGCATAAATGAACACAAGAATGAGTGACAAGTGAAGCGAGCTGAATAATGTCAAGAAGAAGAAGACGACGGGCAGAAAGGAAGACAGATAAGTTAACCTGGTGCCCTAATCTGGACACTTGGCGAAAAAGTCTGCGAGAAATCTGGCGGCCGTGATTGGCTGACGCCGCACTTGACCTTGGCGCCGGCCAATCATAGCCGCCGGATTTGTCGCCGTCTTTCTCGCCAAGTGTCCAGATTAGGGCCCCTGAGGTACTTAAAAACATACTAAAATAATCTCGGGCTTTAGTATCTACCGTTGGTTCCACCATAAAATAAAATAGCACAAAAAAACTGCTTTTGAGTTTTAGGTATTTCCGCCAAATATCTAATATTGGGCCTTTTGCGACCAAGAAAATGGGCATTTCATTTAAATTGCTCACCATCCGACGAACCGAAAGTCGCAGCTAATTCTCCGCTGAAACAACCTGCAATCCTCTTCTTTAAAGTCGCAATTGTTTTTATGTGAAGGCAGAGTTACGTAGCTTGTACCGTCCAATACACTGGAGCATCATGTTGCCAACGGCCGTGCCGCAGCGTAACTGATGCCGCGCTACGACCGCTATAGCAGCTCATAGCTGTACCAGAAATCCTATGTGCACTCTAGCAAAGCGGCACCAAAACTTCATATTTTCGCGCCTGCAGCCGCGCGTGCGCACGCCTTCTGGGTAACGCGCCGGTGCCGACACCTGTCGCGATCAATACCACGCGACTCAGGCGAGCCGCTCCGGTCCCAACACTACCCAAGTATTCTATACTTCGTTTCAGCTTGGGTCCAGACGCAGCCGATGCTACAAGCACGAGCGTGTGGCCCTGAACAGTGCCTTTACTGCACGAGTGCGCGTGCTTGGCAGGGACGCTGGAAGCCCGGAGCTCGCGCTTGTAGCATCGGCTGCGTCTGGACCCAAGCTGAAACGAAGTATAGCACACGGCGTGCGGTAGTGTTACAGTGTTCTGGTACACTATACCGGTACGATGCTCATTCACATCGAAACGTGCAGGGGTGGGCATTGAACCCGAAATCCCTTGGTTCTGCAGCGCGAGCTTCCGCTTACTTACTCCGAGCTGGTGTTTGAAGCACGTGTAGCGAGCTATGTGCGCAGAATAAGTTTTAATGCGAATATTAATGCGAATATTAATGCGAAAATAGCATTCTTTGGATACTTCACGCACTTTTCGTCTATGTATCTATCTATCTATCTATCTGGCTATCTAACCTCTTACGCCTCGGGTCGATAAATAAATAAAAAAGACCGGCGCCGGCTGGGATTCGAACCGTTGACCCTTTGATCAGCAGGCAGACGCGCTAACCACAGATCTATGAAGGCAGTCATTCAACGCACTCTAATCGGTTGTTTATATCTTTACCATAGGACGCGCTTTACAGCGCTGTCACAGCTACCGGTGCGCGCGCGTTCCATGAACGAGGGCTCATTCCGCTCTCGTGAGGGTGAGCACGGCCGCTACATCACCCTCTCCCGAGCGCGGGAGAGGGTGAGCCAGCGGCCGCGCTCACTCTCCCGTTGGTTGAGACTATACTTCGTTTCAGCTTGGGTCCAGACGCAGCCGATGCTACGAGCGCGAGCGCGTGGCCCTGAACAGTGCTTGCATTGCACGAACGGCGTGCCTGGCAGGGACGCTGAAAGCCTGAGCCTGCGCTTGTAGCATCGCCTGCGTCTGGACTGTTAGAGGCGGGGTTTGAGCCGCACGTCCGGGAGCTTCCTGGCTCGTGACGACGACCATTCCCCGAAGTGAAGAACCCAGGGTCCAGTGGAGGTGGGAGAATTGGTAACGTAACGAACGGTTTAATTACATGGTTGCGATACAGTCGTCAAATCCGAGAGAACTCCTGAGCAGACTCGCGCTCCGCCTTATATAGGGGTCCGTTTTCTCCTCACTCCCCGCCAGGGCAGCAAGTGCGCAGCAGCAACCCGCCGTCAAGTGCGTCGTAGCAAAGTCCGCCACGTCGTAGCCAGAAGTGCGTCATAGCCATGGTCCTCCGCAACCCACGATTTGCAAAAAGCTGCTGCGCATGCGCGAGCAGAGTTTGGTTGGAAAACAAATGGGCGTGCCGGATATTCCTAGGCTGCGACAGAGGCGCGGGAGCGAGTACGGCCGGGCGAGAGTTCGAGTCGCTTTGCTTACCGTCATGCAGGCCCACTGTGTTGCGCTTGGTTGCACGAATTACTTCTACGGCAGAGAGAACGCCGAGTTTTTTTAGATTTCCGTCGGCCAGGTTGTATCCTGCGAAAAGAGAAGCTTGGATAGCTGCCGTGAGAAGAAACACGGACGGCTCGCCATGGCAGCCAATTAAACGACCACCGCCGGATCTGCAGCGCGCATTTTGTCGCGGGTACGTCGATTTTGCAGCACCCCGATAGGGAGAAGAGGCTGCACGGACGGACAGCTTGCGTGCACGAGCTTTACGCCCACGTATTTCAAGGCAAACCAAAACTATGCATCACGAAGCCTAGTTGTTTTCCAACCACCTTCCAGCCTCGCACCCATGTTTCCAACGTTGCGCGATAGGTGGCGCGCACTATTTTGCAAATCGTCAATTAGGTCATGCCTCTCTCCCTTTTCTGAGCGCGCCAAGCCCACGCACGCACACACGTCGCCCGTTGACGTCACTGACTCGTTGAGACCTGTCTCCGCAGGCCCAGGCACGCAGGCGATGATCCCGGGCTCGTCGGGACTCGTTTCGCGTAGGCCCCGTCCAGCAGGCGACGTTCCCGGACAGATCATGACTCGTTTCCGCAGCGTTGAAACTCGGAAGAAGGTCGCCGAAGGTTCCATTCTTTACAGGACCCAAGCTGAAACGAAGTATAAGCTGAGACACCAGAAAGTCTGGTCGGTACCATTTTGAGTGTTTGTGCGTATGGCGCGTGCTTTGCTCGCCTTCCTAAGTGACACAAACGCACGTGCTGGGCTGCGGAGATCGTGCGCAGAGCTGTGAAAGTGTCAACAAATTTAGAATCGCCTCAAGAGTGGGCTGGCGTATCTAGAGTGTGCCGGCCACCTGACGAACGCGCATAACTCCGCACCGTTTGATGCTATTCGCATTAACGTAGATAATCATTCCCAAAGGATGGGTTCTGCTGATTTTTTTGTTTTCCGGCTCGCTGGAGTTCTTTTACTCGACGCAAAGGAACCGATTGCGCCCCCCATGGCAGTCGGCAAACATAACTGAGCGCAGGTTGGTACTTAATAGGAATGTGTCTCTATATTTATACACATAAAAAGACAATCTACGAGACAATTTATAGACGTTCTGATTTATTTTATTTATCTCATTTTTTTCGCTCACAACACTCAACCAATCTCGAACGTACATAGGTGAAGATCACCAACAGAGAACTGAGGCTCCGTATTCTTTTCCACAAAGTCGCCGCCATCTAGAATTTTGTCACTTTCAGTATGGGCGAAAACACTGTTTTGCCATCGCCACATTAATAGAAAACATTTAGGATACAAACGTAACCGTCATACATTCTAGTTTTACGTCCCCCCGATTTTTTTTTTACTATATTTATAGGTTAAATGTTTTATTTTTTTCGTCGCCCTTGCCGGATACGTTTATTAGGTGGCTGGGGACGAGACTGAACGATAAAGGTATATAACATTTGCCCATCTATACGCTTCAGTAAACCCGTTTGTGTCCGAAACACCATATTTCCATTGCACGATCCGTATAACCATACAGAGGAATAGACCGAAAACATCGGCGACTCAGTACTCATACTTGGGGCCCCTGAGCTGACAGTGTGGAGGGAGCTACATGCACACCGGAACAATGTACCGCATCCCTTTCATCACGTGGCTCCGCTCTTTGCGAGCGAAGTAGGGCTGCGAGAGCTTGAACATGTAGCCAAAGAGGGGCATGATTGGTCCAACGAGCTCCTTTAGTTTCCACCGCACTGTCAGTTTAGGGGTGTAATACCCCTGTCAGACGGGCACCTCAAATGACATTTACCCCAAATGACATTCAGTGTAAATGTCATTTAGGTAGTGTCACACGGCAACTCAAATGACATTTGACTTAAATGACATTCAAACTCAACTGAGTTCTCCCAAACTCATTTACGGCTCGTAAATGTGTAGTCTCGTCAACAGCGGTCAGCACAAGTTCCGCGAATTGAAATAAAACATTATAAATAATATAAATACAATTGAAAACAATGCTTGTAGCAATTATTTTTTGAAAAAATTGCTTATAAAGTGTATATCTCGCACACCTTTTGCGATATATTTGTTTAATATACTCGCGGTCTCTGTTGCGCGTGCGTCAGGAACGCGATCCGACGTTCCGGCAGTTCCGGATCTATCGCACTACGATCATTGTCGTCGGCAGGCTCCACCGCTACAGGGTCACGGTCTTCGCCTGAATCGATCGCAGACGTAAACGTCAACGGGGTATACGAATCCGGCAAAGAACGAAAGAGTGCGAGGAACAACGGCGAGCAAGATGCACAGAGTTCCGAAAGCAGACGAGCCAAGCGGCGGAACGGCTACGGCTACGGATTACTTGGGATTGCTGACGTCGTGTCTTACACTCTAAGAAAAAATGGAGGAAAAAGGTAGCAACGGCGCGCCTTCCTC
Source organism: Ixodes ricinus (assembly GCA_037355805.1). Classification (NCBI taxonomy): domain Eukaryota; kingdom Metazoa; phylum Arthropoda; class Arachnida; order Ixodida; family Ixodidae; genus Ixodes; species Ixodes ricinus. Next base: position 40,093 of record JAZHYW010005668.1, read on the forward strand.
CCTTCTACTGACGCGCCCCCAAGCGGACACGAGAAGAAGGGAGGAACGAGACGTTTTCCTCCTCCTCCGGCAGACGGGAGAAAGCTTTCGCCCTCCCGACTAATCTTCTTTCGGTTTCGTTTTTCGAGCACGTCGTGTACGTTGTTTAATAAATGTTGCTGGGTTGATTGAGCTTCAGCGGCAGCAAAGGCCGCCTGTAATCCGTCTTCTAGTCCAAACGTGCAGAACATTTCGGTTGCATCGATGTTTTTATCCCTAATTTTATCAAACGAGCAAACGAAGCCGCTGGAAACAGCGAAGTTCCGGAGCAGTGCCAGCAGCGCTACGTACACTGGGTAAAATGGCCGTCTCTGGATTGCGGGGCGCACGCGGGTCTACAGTAGCGGAACCATGCGGAACTGTGTCGACGCTTTCGACGTTATGGAAATCGCAGGAACTGCGTCCAAGACCGGCAGGTTTTGCTGCTGGCTGCCTAGGTGCCTTCCGTGCTGAGTTCGGTTCTGTTTTCCGATGCCGAGTGCCAACCGGCAATCAACGTGGCTTTGTATTTCTGCGTGTCAGCAACATAGCAGCAACATCGTGACGGCAGTGTTGTGCGTTGTGAACAGAAGACTGGAATTATCGCCGATGTGACCGTGTGTTCGCGTATCAGTGGTGTAACAACAAGATGAGATGACGTAAACTGTCGGGCTTTGATGCCGCTGGTCGGGCCTTGATCGGAGAGGGCGGAGTGTCGCAGGTTGACATTCCGCTTTACATTAAAGAGTTTAAGACCACTTGAGGGATTAGGTGCAATCGGTCGACGTGCGGATTGTCATGTTGGAACGCTGGTCTGAACAGTAAGCCTCCTATCGTACTGTGGCCAATGTGACTGGCGGTTGTCTCCTCCCCGAGAGCGATTGCGCTCTGTAGAAAGGACTGAAAAGTACGAAGTTATGACGGAAAGCACGTATATTTACAGTGTGGAATTTCAGCATTAAAAAATAATAGTAGGTAAAATCGAAAAAAAAGAAGAAAAAGCTATGGTTGAAAAAAACCCGAGACTGCGGGTAAACGACATAACACTAAAAAGTCTCTAACAAGGTTTACCCGTAGGGTGCCTTCATGTGCCCTTTGCTTAGGGTGGAGACATCTCGCCATTTTGTCCCACACTTTTATTTTTCTTTTTGTTCAGAAGCGCGTGAAAGAGCGTGTTTCTGCACGCGCTTGTGGCGCTGACTGTGCTATGGCGACATTTTGTTTTCGTCGATTTCTTTGTATTTTACCCGTGAGCGCGTGCTGTCGGCATCGGGTACTACAAAGGGTGGCATCACCCTAAACAGAAGGACATTGAGGCACCCTATTTACCCGCAGTCTCGGGGTTTTTTCAATCATGTGCAATGTACACCAGCTAGTGGTGCAAAACTATCGATAGTACTATCGATAGTATCGATAGTCGCCAGAAATCTGACTATCGATAGTCAAAACTATCGATAGTACTATCAGATAGTCGACTATCGAAAAACTATCGATAGTACTATCGATAATCGACTATCGAAAAACTATCGATAGTACTATCGATAGTCGACTATCGAAAAACAGTATCGATAGTGCTATTGATAGTCGACTATCGAAAAACTATCGATAGTACTATCGATAGTCGACTATCGAAAAACTATCGATTGTACTATCGATAGTCGACTATCGAAAAACTATCTATAGTACTATCGATAGTCGAATATCGAAAAACTATCTATAGTCGACTATCGAAAAACTATCGATAGTACTATCAATAGTCGACTATCGAAAAACTATAGATAGTCGACTATCGAAAAACTATCGTAAACCTATCGATAGTACTGTCGACGGTTTACTCTCGATAGTTTTGCGACACTAGTAGTTTGCGTCGCTGCCTCTTCTCTCTTTCTCGCTTTATTTTTCACAGGGGATAGCCACTAGCCCAAGCGCTTAAAGGGGCACTCAAGTGCTTTCTGAGATCGTCTATTTATAGTCATAACGCAATCCACGGGCTCTAAGCATCCTATAAATCCTAAAATTACATTCAAGGGCGGCCGATTTCCCTATTAAAAATCCAATCAAAGATCGGTGTTCTGCGCCTAGGCGCACCCCGTCAGGGGCGCTGTCGGACGGGAAGGCAGCAGGGAAGGGCGTGCGCCAGCCAATCACGAGTCCCGGCGGACTGATTTTGAAATGCGCGCGTATTTGGCGGACTGATTTTGAAATGTGCGCGTATTCGGCGGACTGATTTTTTCGAATGTGTGCGTATAGGACGGACTCATTTTAAAACGTTCATCGAATGCGGTGTCGTCGTATGGAAATTCTTCGGCGGACGGCAGATATCAGGTTCATCCCGTACGACGCCGCTTCTACGCGCGACGCCGACGCCTCGAACGCGCCGCATACGTAGACGACGGCATTCCAAGGCGCTGCGAAGCCAGCGAAGCGTCTTCGGCATCGACACCGGACTCCGGATACAAAAGAGAAGAACGCACTCGGCGACGGAACCCAGCGGCTCCGCAACACAGACTGATAGGTGATACGCTCTTTATTGTAAAACTCACATGTATAGTTGATGCCGGTTTTCTGTTTTAAGGTGCCAATGCGGTTGCTGCATGCCGATGGAGATCGTCGTCAGGTTGTCTGCCGCCGGGTGTACCCTGCCGCCGTACGCAAGCAGCAGGGCCGGCGCGCTGCGTGACGAGCCACTTGGATTTCGACTCGCGGTGCCTCAGCCCGGGTGTGCTACGACTCGCTTTACACAGTAGACGCCACTATGGGCAGAAGAAAATGCGGGGCGACAAGGAACAGGTGAGTACGGCTTACCGATCGTGAAACTTGCGATCGGCGTCGACACCGTTTCAATCATCGTCGCCCGTTTTTCTTGCCGCACGTCCGCACGTTATGCTTTTTTAATGTTCGCTTCACGTGTCTGTTTTTTGTTTGTTTGTCTTGTTTGCCGTGCGTTTTCGTCTTCTTGCCCATGCCTCCCAAGCTGCGAGCCGAGGATGAGGACTCCTCCAGCGACACGGAGTCGGAGTTGGGCTCCGGTCCGTCGTCGGTTGAGATCTTGGCCCTCAATGACCGTATGTCTACCGCCCTCGAGTTGGTGACGGAGCATTTAGCAGCCGTCACGGGCGGGACCGGCGGCCAGCGGCAGCGCGAGCCCGAGGGGCTCGACGACCGCAAGTCCGTCGCCGACTTCGTGGCGGTGCGGGGCGTCTACGCAAGAGCGTCCAGCGCCTCGGACGCGTAGCGCCTCGGATGCCTACGTGCTGAAGGGGATCTTCCCCCTTGCCTTGCCGGCGAGTGCGAGACGATGGTGGGTGTTGCAGATTCTAATTGACTGCACCTCGACCGGAAAGGGCTATATGCACGACGCGAAACGTTTTGGTTCTCGTATAAAACTAACTGTCAAAACAAGATTTCCGAAGCTGTAAAGTAGCATAGTGGTAACGCGTCTGCCTCGTACGCAGCAGACCAGGGTTCGACCCCCTTGTGGGTTTACCTTTTTTTTTTTTCTCAAACATTGTTTTGTTGAGGCATTTGGCAATATTTACATTTCTTTTCTATGATTAACAGTGAAAAGAATGAATGTTTTCGACGAAACTTCGCTCAACTAAATGGTATGGTCCTCCCTTTCCGGAGGTGCATGGGGAACAGTGGAGCGTTGGTTGCCGGCTGGACGCCGCAAAGGGGGAGGGGGGGGAGGAGCAAATGGCTAATACTGTATTTACTCGAGTAATAGCCGCACTATTTATGAACAAGGCCCTTCCGTCTACTTTCCCACAGAACACATATGCAGCCAATCATTGCGTTGCGCATAAATAACAAAGCGAATAACCAGATCGAGAACACGATTCTCCATACAAATGCAATCTTCACAGATGGTATCTTCGCACGAAAACATTATCTCTGTCTTGTAAACAGCTGGAATCATGCTGTCGATCGCGGTGATTGGCAATCTGCGTGCTCCGCGGAAAAACGAACCCTCAGGTTTTCTTCATAAACAGTGCGGCTATTACTCGAGTAAATACGGTAGTTTTGTAATTAGCAGCCGCATACTGTCACAGCAAAGCGACGTGAACGCGGGGGGGTGGGGGGGGTTACCGAGCTCCCAGTGATACACGCTCTGTCCAGCGTGAGCTCTCCGTGTCGTTCATATAGCCTTATACCCGTGCTACACGGGCAACTCGAATGCCATTTACAACGAATGACATTTGAACGATCGGCCAATCAGCGCGCGACACTCTGAGCGCGGGGCGTTCCACGCGCGACAGATCGCGAGCCGATTTGTCAATCACACAAATGTCATTCGTTGTAAATGGTATTCGAGTTGCCCGTGTGGCACGGGTATTAGTCATTCTATTTCCATTTCTTGAGGCATTCCGCCGCAGCTTCCGAGAGGAGTTCCTGGCACCGGGGTACGAGTCCCGAGTCCAGCGGGAAATCGAGTGTCGCACACAGAACCGAGAAGAAGGCCTTGTGGAGTATATTCGGGTCATGCAGGAACTGCTCAACCGAGCAGTGCAAGCTGCTCTCGAGTCGGAGAGGGTTACTCGCATTGTTCGTCAGTCACCCCTGTTACAACATGTATCTTCATGGGTCCAACTACGACACCATTGAAGACCTCGCGTAGGAAACCATCGCGGCTTGCGTGGACTACAGGCCTCCCGCCCCCAGCTGCAGAAGCCTCCGAGCCGTCCTGTGCGTGGGTACCCCCACATGCGTCGACCAAGAACGAGCAACTCCGACTCGACACCTTCCTGAAAGGGTCTGTGCCAACCTCGCCTACTTGCCCCTCGCCCTGAACCCCCTTGACTGTCGTCGGGAGGTCCAATGTTTTTACAACAAGCTGGGTCGTCAAGAGTCTAAATTCCTAATCCAGGGAAGCCCCAGGCAGCTGGGATTGCCCCCCTCCCCCCGGGGGCCCGCACCAGGGCGAAATTTTGCGGCAGGTGCTGCAGACCTTCTCAAGCGGCCGGCTGCAGTCCCCCACGGCGAAGGCCGGCTGCCTAACCGTCTTCGAGATCATTGAACGGCCAACAAATGCCCCAGCTTGGGCCGAGAGGTGGCTGGCAATGAGGGAATGAACCAGTGGAGTTGAGAGGCAGCGGCCAGTGTTGGAGAGACTGGGGTAACATTGGAAATAGAGCAGCAGAAGACCGTTGGCAGCCCAGTTCCTGCTACAACTACGGACAGCGTGACCATTCTCGCAGCCAATGCCTGCACTGGTGGTGCCGGGGCCAGAGGAACCTGGGGGGCTATGTTGCACGTTTTGGACTCCGAGGCGACTAGGGAGAAGGAAGTGACGTCAACAACGCTCTTTGGATGTTGATTGGTGGAGTCGCTGATGACGCGATGCGTGGTGTTGCTAAGATACGTTCATTCACACCTACGTCACTTCCTTCTCCCTAGTCGCCTGGGAGTCCAAAACGTGCAACATAGCCCCCCAGGGGAACCAACAGGGCCCGCGACGCTGAACTTGGAGATCTCGCTGCCGCCGGCCCAAGCTGGCGGCAGCGAGTTCCAGCCTCGGGATGAGCGAGTCGCCAGCACTTCTCTCGTCTGTGTCGCATACGACCTACAGATCAATGCATCCACATGACACTTTGGCTACTTGCTGTTCCCTTTGCCGCCCTTCTTGATAACGGAGCAGAAAGTTTGCTTATTGGAGACTTTTTTGAGCTGTGCAAAACAAAAAAAAAAACCGCTTTGTTCCTAAAATACACTTCTGCAGTGCGCTGCAAGGCTCGGCATTCTATTCGACGAAGAGGCACGCTAGCATTTTCTTTATCTGCCAGGCTTGAACGCGGCAATTACCTTTTGATGGAGATTTTATTGCAGGCGAAAAACGTTTGCTCGACTTTGATGTTGGCGGCTATTGGCTGGATGGACGACATTCAGCTGGATGTGACCCCCTTCACCAGGCGAGAGGATTGCATTACCAGCGCAACTCTCCCGGCTCTCTGTACGACAAGGTTTGCTGCAGCCTTTCCTGCCGGTGTCTGAGACGCCCTGCAGGTGCGTCCAGCGTCCAGGAAACAAAAGCAACAGCTAGAAAGCATCTTGCAGCCATTTCCACCAATGTACTACACGGAAGTTCCGGGAAAGACTGATGTGCTGCTGCATCGAATCAAGACTGGCGACGCTCGACCAACTGCGGTGCAACCCAAAGCCCCTCATCGTCCATGTACGAGCTCTCCTGAATGCAGCACTACAGGAGTGGATCGACACCAGAGCTGTTTGCAACTCGCAGAGTCATTGGGCTTCTCCCGTCGCAGCCTCAACGCTGTAATGGTGAGAGATTCATACCAGTTTCCCTTGATCGACTCGATCATGTACGCGATCGACAACACGAAAGTGTTCACAGCGCTTGACTGCAGTCTAGGATAATCGAGATAGACCCAGAGGAGGTTTCGACAACCGCTTTCACCTATCACAAGGGAGTGTTCGAGCCTTTCAAATTTGCCCGCTACCTTTCAACATCGAATGGACATTGGTGTCAATGATACAAAGAGCAAGTTTGTGATGGCATACATGAATTTTCCCCAATCTTTCAAGAAATACCTCGAACATCTTAGGATTGTCCTTGAGCAAATGCAATCTGCCAACTTGACAGTTCACCCTGAAAAGAAAATGAACCTTCTTGGCTTTGCTGTTGTTAACCCAAGTTTTTCACCCCAATCGGGACAAGATGTGCGCGATAACCGATTGCCCGCAGCCGCAAGACGTCAAGAGCTTGCAATGCTTTCTAGGATCGATTGGATGTTATTGCCAACTCGTCCCACACTGTGCCAAGATAGCTAACCCTTTGCATTTGCTTATGTGCAAAGGAGAAAATTGGCATTGGAGACGAAAGCAACAAGACGCTTTCCCTCGGCTCTCGAAGGCAATCACCGACTTCGCTTCGTTAGTTTCCGGGTCTCTTTAAACTGTTTGTTGTTCAGACTGATGCCAGCGACTGTGGCCTTGGTGCAGTCCTGCTTCAGGAACACAGCGGTGTTCTTCGGCCAGTTGCCTTCACCAGCCGCATGCTGACAGCGGCCAAACACTACTATTACGCAATGGAAAAGGAGTGTCTCGCCATTATTTTTTGCCCTAAAAAATTTAACATGTATTTCAATGGCGCATACTTTCAGATCCAGACCAATCAAGTG